>BSBK01000840.1:567500-605000 GCA_027943335.1 Chamaecyparis obtusa | reverse complement strand
TATATATGATCTATTACTTAAACATGAAAATCTGCAAATAGACAAAGCTTGGAATAATCCTAATCTTTAGAAGCTTTCCTTGATTGGAAGAGAAAGATTACAAAGTTTCCTTGTGACTTAGCTTCTCTCGGCCTAGCCAGAAGAGCATGAAGATGTTGATGAGTATTTATCTTCTCTTACCAATTTAAGCCCTATTCCATCTTCCACAATAAAACCATTCATCCATTTTTCCTCAGGTGGCAAACGTAGGTGAGTGAAGAAAAAAAAAAATCTAGATTCTGTCTTATGGAGGGAGTTTCCTCTATGTATATGTCCCAATCTTCCAGCTCGAGAATAGGAAAGGTAGTCACAACACTCCTTTCATACTTGCTAGGTTTCAGAATAGTTAAATCTATTTGAATGCTCTTTAAAACCTTGTCCAAATCTCTTAGATATTTTATTTTGAAGATTCTTCGACAGAGATTCCCAATAGTCTCAATATCAGGATCTACTTGGAGGGATGAGGCTAGGAACATTGTTGGGATATCAGAATTGACTCGATACTTATTTGAGTTTTCCTTAAATTCACTTCCTAGAATCATTGAAACTACTCTAACTACAATGCTGAATTTGATCATTAAGATTTTTCTACTCTTGCTAGAAGCAATAACCTCATAGAAGGCTATTTTTTATGAAAGCTTCTCAATTTAATTGGGGTAGACATTTCTATGAAGATTGAGAGAGTCTACAGGATAATAACTAAGTTCTCCTCGCTTCCCTTTTAAAATCTTCTCAAGGGAGTTAAAGGGATGGGAATCCCAAGCGATAGCTATTCTAAAGGAAGCCATAAGGTCTTCTTATTTCTGTTTCTACCTAAAAGACAAATATGCTTGACCAAAATTAAAAAGATTAAGGGGAAGGGAGGATGTGTCAAATGTAACATCTTATAGGAGATTCAGCTAAGACGATGAAAAAGAAGATAATAAAAAGTACAAACCAACTTTACATTTTGTGAAAAATTAAAAATTTACAGAGTGCAATTGATGATGGGGTTGATTTATGAAATTTAATAAAAGAGACATGGAAGATTTGAGGGGTAAATAAGTCCAAAAAAGAAGAGAGGACCAAATTGAAAAATTGGGGGAAAGCTAGAAACTAAGAGAGAAAGAAACATTAAGAAACATACAAGACCGATAAAGCTTAGATAAAAATCCAAAGAGCTATGTGCCCTTAAAGATGATCTTGAAAAGGCTATAAAAAATGAAGAAACTAAGCTAAAGAAAAGCTCACTATCCTAAGCATACCTTTATGAAAACTAAACAAGACACAACTAACATTTCTAATTCCCTATCCATGGCCACCTAAAAAAAACCCTACAAGAACTAGAGAAATAGATCTAAGGAAAGACTTGTTCACACAAAGAACCTCAAGTTACTGCTGTTAAAAGTGAGTTTAAAGGAATACTCCTTATAAGGAAAATAATTAGTGAGGATGAAGATGATCCTTTAAAGGAGAACTATCTAGTATAATTAGAGGTTAGAATTTAGGGGACCCTTAATACATTATAGCTTCAAATTTATATTATGCTAAAAGTCTAAACTATGTAAGTTGGTAGGGAGCAGGGTTCTTGAAACTTTAGAGGGATTATATATCCCTAATTTACTATTTTTTCCAGTAGTGTCCTCTTATATCAAAGTTATCACATCTGCCCCTAGGTTAGCTAGTTCATCTGCTCTCTTGTTTCCTTCTCTGTAAATATGATTAATTGATACTTCTTGAAAGGCTTCACATAGGGTCAATGCTTGGGAGAGAAGGGAATTTAACCTCCAATTTGGAGTTTCTTTTTTCCTTAGCACATTAATAATAATTGTTGAATCGCCTTCAATTTCTAAATGTTGTAATCCCAAGGAAACACATTTTTGAAGACCCTTTATTAGAGCATAAAGTTCTGCCCAATTATTTGTTTCTTCCCCAATAGGAGTTGTAAGTGCTGCAATTTCCTTACCATCATGATTGTGAATGCTACAACCGATGCCTGCAGTTCCAGGGTTACCTCTGGATGCACCATCAAAATTAAGCTTGTGCCATCCATTCTTCAGAGGTCTCCATATGCATTCATTTCTTTTTGACTGTTTATTTTGAGAATTAGAGCCTATAAAAGGTGGTAAGTGACTGGTCAGAATAATATCCTAGTAACTTCAAGGATTGGACATCCTTTGACAGTGATTCATTGCTTAAAATTATCACATATCTACTTAGAACATCATGCTAAACTTCATTAAATGTATCAATCCGAGAACGTGAACTTGAGATGATGGCTGCAAGGTTTATGCTTTAGTTATTTTCAAGAGTCATCACTACTAAAGTAAAATCTATTTCTACAGGAGATTTATACTAGAAACTAAAACTACAGATTAACTCACAACTTAAAGGAAAAGCTTAGTAGTAAATAGATAATTCTTCAAAAGTAAACCTATACTGCAGGAAATAGGTAGTGGTTCTATTACCAATGGCTGCAGAAGCAACAATGCTTATCAACTTCAAAGAAACTTAACTGAATCCTACTTGAATATAAAAAGGGAATTCACCTCCCGCGTGGGCCCCCATGGAAGTGTGAATGATTTAAAACTTAGATGTTGAAATTTGGAACTCTCATATATTCATTTAACAAAACACAAGTACAATTGGTATATCAAAGTATTTCACTTTGTTGCTGGATTACAGTATGAATTCCTCAAAACATCTAACTAGCTCGGAATCATAAGTTCCAGCTTATTTAAAAGCAACTGAGAAAAATAGAATACCTAAAAACTAGGTCCTTCATTACAAAGCATAACAACTTCAGTTATAAGAATGAAAACATCATTAATGCAAGAGGATAAGCCATATTTAGTGCCTCAAGAATATAGGAACGCTCGGTAACTAGATTGACTTGGTCTGAAATAACAACCGCAAAGTTATGGAAGTAGTGGAGCCATGATAAAATCTGAAATAGTTACTCACCTTAAAAGACCCATTCATCTTTGAGTTCGTGCTCCTTGCTGACTTATTCTTCTCCTGCAAAAGGTTAGCATACCAAAATTTGCAACACAAATCCAAGGCAAAGATTTATAATAAGTTTTCCTATTTTAACGCATCCTTGTCACACGGCTGCAGGAACACTACCCATTAACACTAGAGAAGAGAAATACTAGATTTTATCATAATATCCATTAGTCTATATATATTCAGTCTTGCCCTTAGTTTCAAAAGTATCAAATATACATATGGCTAAAGCATAGAAACATAAAAGTCTACATAATGTTTATGAAAAACCACAAGATATTTAAGTCTGGACTCATAAAATCATAAACAAAATATCCCATAAACTAGACTCATCATTCCCCCTAACTTAACTAATTGCTGGTCCCGCAGCAAACAAATTCTTCAACCAAGTTGTCAGTCTGTAATCAACAGTTGTCCTCTATCCAGTACCTCCCTCTGCAAGACTCCAATAGAATCCCTTTATCTCTCTATGTCTTTTCCACCTTTCCTTCTCTTTCTTCATATCATAGATGTTCAAATTTTCTAAGTTTGCAAGGAGAGGAGACATCAGAAATGGCGGCTGAAAGGTTAGTGGAATCCAGAAGCTCTCTTGTTACCTCCCCAAGGAAATATACCAAGGTGCATGCTGATTTGCCATGGCAAAGTTTAGGGGTGAATGTGGTTCTCTATTTCTTAACTCCCTAGATAAACTGTTCTAGTGCCACTAAATGACATTTTTAGCTTCAGGCAATTCAAAGTCTACCAGCTGTTCATATGAATCAAATGCTGCATTTCTAAGTGGATAGATGACCTTACCACCTGATTCAGAGGGGGCAATTTTTAACCAATTATAATAGTAAGTTCGAGGATCTTTGGCTTCAGGTCTTAGATACAGAGGAATTTTTGGCTCTAAATCCCTATGCACTTTGGCTTGAGTGTCCCAACTAATCTCATTTTGTACCCAGGACATAAGGGCTCTAAGCTGAATATCCCCAACATAAAGTAAGGGATTCCAAACTCAGTCATTTGGGACTGCTAGGTTGTGGAGATAGAGTTCACACAATAGATTCTGAATGGCTACAGGAGAATTATGAAAGGCTTGAGAAAACTGAGTAGGCTCTTGCAATGAGGGAGATTTGTCTTGCATAATGTAGGTCATCTGATATTTTAACAACTATTCTTTGAGAAATAAGGCATAGACAGGTGATGGGGACCTACAACCCATCAGGTCAGGAATTAGAGATGTGATTTTGTTAAGTTTCACACTCAGTTGTTCTACTTTTTCCTCTTGAACAAGGGTCTCCTGATAGTGATAGTCTATTACCCTATTTAATTCTTTTCATTGCTATTTCCACTACTCTCTCTCAAAAACTAATTGCTTAGACAATTGAAAGATAACAGATAATAAAGATGCTGAACCAAATTGATTTGACATGGAACTAATGCAAGAATTGTCTGTTGATTTAGGAACAGGCGACTTACCATTGTTAGCACTTGCCCTCTTCAAAGGATCTATCCAGATGATCATAGACCTCTTGGTATTAGAGCATTATTGAGCCACTGAGGCCAATGTATCTAATCCTTCATTCAAAATTTTCTCTACTACCTTATTAACAAGGTCTGCATCAATATCAGGTTTTTCTTCATATGGACTCCTCTTTGTTGTAGGAGAAAACCTTGGGTCATCTTCTTCCCTTATATAACTATCAGAGTCATCACTGTCTGAGTCATCATTCTCTAAGTCATCTTTCTGAGGACTCCTAGAGGTTGAACCTCTTCTCTAAAACACATAAGCTTGCTCTTCTAAGCTGGAGTCATGACTAATTACAATGACTTCTGCATTTGCTAGCTTACCAAGGACCTATTCTATTTTAATATTAGGAAACCCCTCAAATGTTTCTTGCTGCATAATCTAGTCCCTTGTTCTTCTTGCCCAGAGATTTCAAATTCTTGTTGAATGTTTCTAAACTCTTCTTCCTTCCGTCCAAAAGCTTCTTGTTCTACATTTGGCTCTTCAAATGGAATCTCCACAGTTGGATTTGACTTCCTCCTATTACTTCTCCTTAATGGAGTTTCTTTCTTCTTTTCTGGAACTTTCCTTTTCCTGGAAGTGCTTGTGGCTATAGGAGATGATTCCTTAGCCCATTGACTAGTACCAAGGTTATTTTTATTTTTCCTGTCCTTCGAGGAAACCGTTCCCGCCATAGGAGCAACTTCAACCTTTTCTAAAGAAGTCTCCAATTCCTCTTCATGAACTGACCTTGAAGTAGAGGAATGGGGGGAATTAGGGGTCTTAACCCTAGATTTCTTCTTGGATGAAAAACCTTGTCCAAGTTCAATAAAAATTTTCCTAACCCCTTTATCAGTTTGAATCCTCTATTCCACTCTCCGCCCAATTGGTTTTGGGGTTGGTTCCTCAAACCCTTGCAGCAGAAATTCATCCCAGGAGATTTCTGACTGCTCCCTTAAGGCTTTTTCAACTATCAATTTGATTAAACAATGGTGTGAGATAGAATTACGTTTACCCTCTTGAACTAGAGTGGCTTGCTTCGACAAGATGCTAAACACAAAAATAGGAACATTGATAGGCCTATTGTCATGCCTTAGACAGCTCAAAAATTTAAAGTGAACAGAATGCAAGAATGAATGCCTTCCTTCGCAAGTAAAATATCTAATGACATGAACTACACATTGCCTAAATGGCTTTGGAAGAGATAGTCTAAATGTACCTTGTTTCTGGTCAACTTCAAGAGGTGGGTCTGAATGCAGAGTGAATTGAGCTTTGGATGTGGTTGGATCAAGATTTTCTACAAATTATTCCCCTTCCTATGGTAACCCATAACTTCTACCAAAATTGCCTGTGAAAATGGCACCCTCAGTCCCTTGACTATAGCCACTCTGTCTTTTAATGAGTTCAAAAACTATAGTGCAACTTCATCATCCCAATTGGTTAGCTTCTAGATATAATCCAACCAACCCCTTGCCTGAAAATATGGCCTGTAGGCTTGGTCTTCTAGCAAAAAATTCTGCACAGTGGACTCCCTATGAATGAGGTCACCTCCCATCTTCAAGTTGTTGGGATACCCAAAACGGAGTTGCAGGAGATTAAAATAGACAAAAACAATTTCGAACAAGGAGGCTTGAAAAGGCAGGTTACAGGGAGATTTCAAATATGGAAAGTTCTAGCAGTGTAGCTCGAAAAATGAGCTCATAAGTAATACAAATGCAAATTATCTCTTAACTACTCATAATTACTCATAAGTACTCATCTATAGACTTCTTACTTGACATAAATTGCCACCTTTACTTCATATGTGCAAAATAACAATGTAGCACAATGATCTTCAAAAAGTGTCAAATCATGACAAGAAATGCAAGTACGACAGGATAAAAGAATAATAAAAAAGATTTCATAGACATAATGACAAAAAAAATGATATAACTTCCCCCCCAGCTAAATTAGGCAAGTGGTCCCACACTTGCACAGGTGACAAGACATACGAGAAAATAATTGGAAAAAAAATTAAAATTACATACCTTGGAAAGTGTACTAACTGAAATTGCTAGTGAGGTGGTAGTCATTGTTATCCACGAATGAAGAATAAATGAAATGGATGGGTGATAGACAAGAAATGAAATGGAATTTATTATGGAGAAGTGACTTTCATTAAGAAAGTGTTTATTATGAAAGTGACAAGATCTTCTAGAGTGAGGAAGGCAAATGAGCAAAAAGCTCATTACGAGAGACTACAGGAAGTGTGTCACCAACGACAGAAGAGAATTGCTGTAGGAACTCATCCTTACTTTGGGGTTTGTGATATAACTTCAATCTGTGACCATTGACCAATAATTTGAACCGAACTGGATCAACTGTGGAAATCTGAATCACTCCATTTGGAAAGACTGCAATAATCTCATATGGCCTGAGCCATCTGGTTTGGAATTTCACTGGATTATTATGATACTGGGAGTCATAGAGGAGCACCTAGTCACCAATAGAAAAGACTTTATCCTTAACATACTTGTCATGCCATTGCTTGCGTTGTTGTTGTATCAATTCTGTGTTGTGCAAGGTAGATTTTCGCCATTCATCAAGGTCATTCAAACTTAGTATTCATTCTTGCTGTGCTGCTGTGAGATCCATCCCAAGATCAAGAGCTGTCCTGAGTGTCTTATGTTCAAACTCTATAGGCATGACTACAGAGTGACCATATACAAGCTCAAATGGTGTGAAACCGGTTGTAGACTTCCATGTAGTTCGGTAAGCCCAAAGTGCTTCAGGAAGTTGGATAGCCCAATCTTTCTTATGGATGGCTACTATTTTAGTGAGAATAGATTCCAACTCCTGATTGGTAATTTCCACCTACCCATTAGCTTGGGGGTGATAGGGTGAAGATTTACCATGCCTAATGTTATATTCTTCCATCAATGCAATAATCAAATTGGAAGTAAACTAAGGACCTTGATCAGATTGAATCTCCCTTGGTACCCTGAATCTGGTGAAGATGAATTCATAAAGGAACTTTGCAACATTTTTATCCCTTGGGTACTTCATAGGTTTAGCCTTAGCCCACTTTGTAGCATAGTCAGTGCATACAAGGATATATGAGTTTCCTTGTGAGGAGTGCTCAATAGGACCGACAAAGTCAATCCCCCATTTATCAAAGGGTGCGACAACTACATGTGGCTGTAGGGGCATTTCATCTATCTTAGTAGGCCATCCCATGTGTTGACATTTGTCACACTTTTTTGTGTACTGAGCAGCATCTTTGTGTAAACTAGGCCAGTAGTAGCCTGTAGTCAAAATTTTCAATTCGACTCTTTTGGCAGCAAAATGCCCACCACAAGGTTCATCATGACATGCCCGGAGGATATCATATGTTTCATCCTCTCTTATGCATCTTCTAGTCACTTGATCAAGACCGGTATAAAACATGAATCCAGATATTCATGAATAATTAAAGCTCTTTTCAGTCAACAATCTTCTTTCTTTAGCAGAGAAATGAGTTGGTGTCTTACCAGTGGTGAGATAATTGGCAATATCAGCATACCAAGGATTGTGTGCAGACAGTAGGAAGAGATGTTCATCAAGAAAACTATCATCAATGGCTACAGGATCATTAGGTACATGCAAGCTAGAGAGAAAATCAGCTACCACATTGGCCTTACCAAGTTTGTCTATTATGGTGATGTCAAATTCTTGGATAAGAAGCAACCAACGAGCCAGTCTTCTAGATATTGCAGGCTTGTTCATGAGGTACTTAATAGAAGAATGGTTGGTATGAACATAGATCTCATATCCAGTAATGTAGTGTCTGAATTTATTTAGGGCATAGATGACCGCAAGAAGTTCTTTTTCAATGATAGTGTAGTTAAACTCAACACCTTGCAAATTTTTACTGATAAAGTAAATTGCATGCTCAACTTAGTGCACCTTCTGACCAAGTACAACACCAATAACATAGTTTGAGGTGTCAATATGAATGTGAAAAGGCAAGCCCCAATTAGGTCCTCTCAAAACCGGTGCTGTGGTGAGAAATTATTTAAGCTGCAGGAAAGACTTTTCACACTTAGAGTCCCAAGCAAAATCAACATCCTTTTTGAGCAAATTATACAGTGGTGCTACAAGCTGACTGAAATCCTTTATAAAACTTCAATAATACCTGGCATGTCCAAGAAAACTTTGCACATCTTTTTGTTTTACTAGAGTAGGCAATGTGCTAATCACTTCAATCTTGGCAGGGTCCACTTGAATACCTTTTGAAGATATGAAATGTCCTAAGACAACCCCTTCTTCCATCATCATGAAGCACTTTTCACTATTTAGAGAGAGATTATAATCATGACATCTCTGAAGAAATTTCTCCAAGTTTGCCTTAGCCTCATCAAAAGTATGCCCATATGTGGTAAAGTCATCCATGTAAATCTCCATGCAATCAGCAGATATATCAGAGAATATACTTATCACAGCTCACTAGAAAGTGGCAGGAGCATTACACAACCTAAAAGGTAGCATTGAATAGGAAAATGTGCCCCGTGGGTAGGTGAATGTTGTCTTCTCCTAGTCTTCAAGGGCTATTTTTATCTGATTATAACCACTGAATCCATCCAGAAAAGAGAAGTATTTCTTACCAGCCAGATTATCAAGGACTTGATCTATGAATGGCAATGGAAAGTGGTCCTTCTTAGTGGCTGAGTTAAGCTCCCCGTAGTCAACACAAACTCTCCACTTCCCTCCTTTCTTAGGTACTATAACAAGAGGAGAGACCCACTGACTATCAAAAATGGGATAAATGAATCCAACATTTAACAACTTCTACAACTCACTCTTAACTATATCCCTTAATGCTGGATTAACCCTTCATTGAGGTTGGCAGATAGGTCTGTAGTCAGGACTGATATAGATTTTATGAGTACAAAGTTTAGGATCTAGACCTTTCATGTCAGTGTAATCCTAAGAAAAAGCTTGTTGATGTTCTTTTAGAAGCTGCATGACAAATTTCTACTGAGAGAGTGTCAAAGCACTATTTATATTTAATTCCCATCCTGGGCTGACTTCTAGCTTAATGACCTTTTCTGCCATGGACAGCTGAGCAATTGGAGAAAACTTCATTTCATGAGGCAATAATGTATGAAGGAATTGTGAAGTTTCTAAATACTGTGGAGCATTTGAAGGTGGTAAAAAAGTTTCAAGAACACAGTCTTCTTGGGAACACGTTGGGGATTGCACTCCATATTCATTCATGATAATGGAGGAAATTATATCATCTTCTCTCGTAAAGGCTACAAATGGTTCCCTGGATATCATCATTAACTGGAGAATGAAATTGACCTCAGGTTTAGTATCACCCAAGTCTAGCCAGATTATCTGGTCATCTTGCAATAGAGGTTGAGCTGAGGAATATAGAGTCAAATTTTTAGTGTTGACTCCATTGGATATAGTCATTTTTCCTGACCGATAAGCTATATAGGCATCTGCAGTAGCCAACCAAGGCCTGCCTAGAATTATTGGATACCCTCCCATGTTAGCCTTTGGAGAAAAGACAACAAAGTCAACTAGATACTCCCAAGAATTCAAGGTGACTATTACATCCTCTACCATCCCATCAGGTGTAATGGTGGAACTATTATAAAGCTGAAGGATGGTTGGGGTTTTCCTAAGATGGATGATATGTAACTGAGACATTACTTCCTTCGTCATGACATTTATGGATGCACCTAAGTCAACTAGAGCATTTTTTATTTGTATTCCTTGAATAGGGACTGTGACCATAGGGCTACTAGGATCATAATACTTTGGAACTATCAATTTCTCCTACATCAGATCAGATAACTGGCCTAGGACATGTATGGTTTTAGGATCCTTTTTCTTCCTCATGGGCTATTTGATACAAGCTTCCTTGATGACTTTAGTATATGCAGGCACTTCCTTTATAGCATCCGGTAGTGGTATTTTAACTGTCATTTGCTTTATTTGGGTAAGCAAGTCCAACACTGCTTGATTTTCCACTGGCTTAGCTTGTTCCTCCAACCTATGAGGAAATGGGGGCTCTTGAGTTGCAGGAGCAGCAAGTTTGACTGGTACCTCAGTTGGCTCTACCGAGGCATCCTCAACTTTGGTGATGATAGGTTGTTGTGGAGGAGAAAAGGTTGTGTCGGACCTTAAATGAATATTATTCAAGGAAATAACATAGCTTTGCTACTGTGTTGTTGGTTTAGCATTGTTGGGATTAGGAGTAGGTTGAGTAGGCAATTGAGTCTATTTAGGGGAAGTAGTGTTGGTTGCAGGAGGAGGCATTAGAGCCTGCTGCTAAGGTGGTGGCATCAAAGCTTGTTGGTTTGATTGGTTCATCCAATTGTGTGGTTGTTGCCAGGGTTGTTGAGGTTTCTGCCAACCCTGGTGAGACTACTGTTAGCCTTGCTGAGGTTGCTGCCAGCCTTGTTGAGGTTGTTTCCAACCTTGTTGAGGCTGCTGCCAACTATTATACCCACTAAATCTACTATGCTGTTGATTTTTCCATGCATTATTACTATTAAATTTTTGAAGAGGATCTTGGGGAATACCTGGTCTCTGAGCCTATGGCGTTCGCTAGGAAATGTAGAGCACCTCTCTATTCTCATTAATGAAAGAGGATAAGCCATATTTAGTGCCTCAAGAATATAGGAATGCTCGGTAACTAGATTGACTTGGTTTGAATCAGCAACCGCAAAGTTATGGAAGTAGTGGAGCCATGATAAAATCTGAAATAGTTACTCACCTTAAAAGACCCATTCATCTTTGACTCCTTCCTCCTTGCTGACTTATTCTTCTCCTGCAAAAGGTTAGCATACCAAAATCCGCAACACAAATCCAAGGCAAAGAATTATAATAAGTTTTCCTATTTTAACACATCCTTGTCACACGACTGCAGGAACACTACCCATTAACACTAGAGAAGCGAAATACCAAATTTTATCATAATATCCATTAGTCTATATATATATTCAGTCTTGTCCTTAGTTTCAAAAGTATCAAATATACATATGGCTAAAGCATAGAAACATAAAAGTCTACATAATGTTTATGAAAAAACATAAGATATTTAAGTCTGGACTCAGAAAATCATAAACAAAACATCCCATAAACTAGACTCATCAGTAAGACTAAACCTTCCCATTTGCCACACATTCTTCCATCCCACTGACTCATTCTGAGATCTATTTTCAATATTTTGACTGTATTATTATTCATTTTTTTCTATGATTGCTGCTTCGATTTTATTGCATAATTGTTCCCACTCCAACTTTTCTTTTTTGAAAATTCTTCTATTACGTTCTTTCCAAACTTCTCATATTAATATAGATGGGGAAATAGCACATAAGTTTGCAAAAATGCTCTTTTTTTTTAATGATTGGCCATGCTTGCAATATATCCTTAAGGGATTGGGGAAAGGTAGAGGACCACCCTAAGTTCCCTTGCAACCACTTCCATATTTGATTTGTAAAAGGGCAATTCAAGAATAAGTGGTCCACATTTTCTTCATCTTTTTCACACTGTGGACATCTGCTTGGACCAGAGAAACCTAATTTCATAA
Organism: Chamaecyparis obtusa; assembly: GCA_027943335.1. Classification (NCBI taxonomy): domain Eukaryota; kingdom Viridiplantae; phylum Streptophyta; class Pinopsida; order Cupressales; family Cupressaceae; genus Chamaecyparis; species Chamaecyparis obtusa. Next base: position 592,923 of record BSBK01000840.1, on the reverse strand, counting down.
ATCGGTCGGCAGTTAAAAGTCTATAGTTCAAGGCTAGCCATGTGCAAAAACCTACTTTTGGTGAGCATTCATTGCTCCAGCATAGGTGAATAGGTAAAGAGGTTTTAGGTCTGTTGTAACTTTGGGAGATGAGCCTGTACCCAGCCTTTATGTTGTATTTGCTTGTCTTTGAACCATCCCAAACTAATTTGTCTCTTGAGTTGTCTAACGTGATTTTTCTATTTTTGAGAATATCTTTGATTGCTGATTCTTTAGAAGCCGAGACCCCATATTCTTTCTGTATGCACCCAAAAATGGTCACCTAGACTTTGGGCCCCATTTATTTGATTTATCAACCCTGAATTAGTTTTATCAATAATCAATATTTTTCAACACTATCAATTTCCTTGATCAAATCCTAATTTTATCATTTATTCAATTACTTGCCTTGGGCGAACCATTTTATTCTAAGTTTTTATTTACTTAAAAGGAATATTTCCTCCCCTTTTAATAAATAAAAAATCCCCCCTTTCCTCTTATCCTAAGTTGCACAATTAAAGCATTATTCTCATTTTATTAAAAAGGAAAAAAGCACTTTTATCTCACATGGACACAAAGTCAATTCCTATTGGAGGATACTTGTGCACATGGATTGCTCCTCTTTCAAGCTCCACCGCTGATTAAGACTTTTGCCTCTTAATCTCAATGGTCTATCTCACCTCATTTCTTATAAAAGGAGAGCTCTCTCCCTCATTCTAAGTCACTCATTTTCATACTAACTCTATGCTGCAGGAATTCTTGAAGACTTTGGAGCTTTTTAGAGATCATTGTTGTACTACATCTTAGAGTTCCTCATTTGCTTCATAGTTTAGTTTCCATTCTTGCATAGTAGTTCATGTTTATGCTTTCATAGCTTAGATTTCATTTTCAAGTTTTAGAATAACTCATCTAGCTTAATAGGAAGGATTGTAACACATTGCTATTTCCATTTCATAGCTTAGTTTGTACTTCCATTTGCATAGCATAGCTTGCACATTTGCATTCTCACTCTTAGCTTGCATTGCATTGCATTTCCATTTGATTCTTTGGGGATATTGGCACTCTTGCCCTTGTCCTCATTCGAATCTCTCATTGTATGGTTGACTAGCAAGGTCACAAGCTCAATAGCTCTAGCTGAGAGCAAATCCATAATCTTGCAACTCCATGCATAGAGAGCTATGGATCGATTTGTGAGGGCTCATTTTTTAATTTCCTTGCATGTAAGGATCCATAGAAGTGCACTACTTTTGCTTGGTGTGTTTGGGAGAATTTTTTGAGATAGGGGAGTATGCTCTTCACCCTTGTGGTGAACCAAAAACCTTGAACCTCAAAAATCATCCATTTTTTGTTTAGTTTAGGATCTTTTAGCGGGCCTGCTCTTGAGCAATCAAGAGGAATGACCCAAGTGGGGACAACCTTGTCATCATTTTCCTTGGTGGTGAGTGATTCCAACTCACTATAATCTCAAGGCTATCAAGGACACAAAACCTTGGTAGACATAACACTTGTCTTCACTTGATGTGAGTAACTCGTGGGATTGTGACCATGGGGAAAGCATTGAGCAAGAATGCTTAAGGTACTCTTGAGGCTACGAGGTCCCAGTCCTCTATGAGGAGCAAGAGGGGTGTTATGAACGGAAGCCCTTATTAAGAACCTTTAGATAGAAGCCACCTTATTTAGCCGCTTATCTTCTTAGTGCAAGGATCGATCCAAGTGGAGCAACCCGGATCACCTTAAGATACCCACCATATGTGTTCCTTTGGTTGTGTCTTTGAAACTTCCACGACAAAGCCAATATCTCTTGTGGGCAACCACTTGGTGTGAGGCAAGGGAGCATCAAGTTGTGGGCTAAGTTGGTAAGTATTGAGCCTTGACTTTTTAGGTAGATTTTGCTTGAATTGTCTTCGATTGTGTGATACCAGTGTTAACATTCTTGAACATTCAAACAATCGGTAGCATTCATAGGGTGCAATTTTATTTTTGATATCACAAGTGTTTGTCTTGGCAAGGTTGCTTTTGCCCTTGTTTCAGGTGTTTTGAGACATGTTTGATCCCTCACTGTTTGCAAACCTATCAAAATTCTGCTGATATTGTGATTGAGATCAAAAACATCAACCCTCAGACCAAAAATTTTGACCAAACAGACCCAAAAATGCAAATTTTACACAGTTCTGGTCAAGAGTTAAACAATTTTGCAACAGTATCACCTGCTTTGAGAAGAAACATCGCGCGATAGTTCGCCCATACTAGATTATCGCCTGACTTGCCTGGTGTTTATCACCCAGGTATTGTGGGGTATATCACCTGGTGTAAGGTGAAGTATCACCCAGTTATATAAGTAACGCCCTGTTAGCCTGGGGTGTATCGCCTGGATAGTTTCTGCCATGCTTTCAGTTTGGTCAGTTTCAGTTGTTGTTAGTCAAGTTAGGTCTTTGAGTAGGTTTCTTACTCAGTCGTTAGAGACCTATCTTAGCTCTAAATTTTTGGTTTTAGTCTTCTAGGATAGCATCATCTAATTTACGAGGTCACTTTGGGAATAATTGTCAAGTTAGAAGGCCATTCTTGGTGACAAAGTTTATCTCTAGGATTGTTAGCTACATTCTTGGAAAATTTTAGTGCTTTTATTGTCCAACTCACTTTCATTTAAATCTCAATTTCAATTATATTTTGGCCTAGTCCAACCTCCTGATTCAAAAGTGCAAGGGTAGTCACCCTTTGATTTGAAGCACCTCTTTGACAGTGTTGGTAAAGCCCCTTTGATATTTCTATCTTTTCATTTCTCTTTGGACAATAGAGAACTTTGATTATCCTAGTTTGGTGTTGACACTTTGAGAGGTCATCTTATCATTACGAGTCTCTTTCTTTCATGTCAGTTACAACAAGGTACCAAGTCAATCAAGGGAAGCAACCCCCTATTGTCTTTAGCCAGTTACCACCAGTTAAGACTCGTCAACAACACAAGGGAAAAGAACCCCTTTTTGACCAATCTCCTAAAAGTGAATCTGAGGTTTGTTTTAATCCAAAAGGTAATCCTAGTGAAGTGAGCACCTCTTTAGCACCACTTTCATCAAGTATGGACATGAGTTACACTTTCACTCGACAACAAAGAGAAGCCATGAATCAAACTCTTGAGGATATCTTCCAATGACATAGGAGAGAGTACGGTGGTTCTTCTCATGCTAGTCCACCTGGGTCACCTCCCAACAACACAAGATATTTAGATGCTCACCAGTGAGCTGAGAGACATTATAGGAAAACTCACTCAGATTCAGGGTCAGAACACAAGGACTAGAACAACAAATCTAGTGACCATCACATCAACACGGCCAATGCAATAAGGCATTCAAGATAATCTTCTCCGCTTAAAGATACCTCTCGATATGTGAATACAAGGTTGAAAAGAATTGAAAGGGAGAAGCAAGCCTATCTAGATGAACAAGCCACCAAAAGGAGAAATTCAGACAACTAGAAGAAGAGGAACGTGCATTATTGGACATAAGCAAAAGAGCCGCCCAAGAAGAAGAAGATAGGCTCTATGCACAACAACTCCAAAATTGATTCAATGGGAGGGGTGCCAATAGTGGGACCAACTCACCCCAATCTATCCCCTCACCAAGTCCTAGAAGAAGGTCAAGGATGCCCTCACGATCCTTGAGTCCTAGAGGAAGAAGGACTTCGAGATATGATCATCATAGGAGACGATCGCCTCATAGACATTCAAAGCAACCCTCCCAACAAGCACATCATGGCTCACAACATGGAGGAAGCTATACCAACTTTGATAAAATGGATTTTATGACTATGCAACAAGAACCATCCTTTCAAGCATATGTAGAAAGGTACATGGTACAAAACAAGGATCAGTTCCTAGAAAGTCTCATCAACAAAGGTGCTAAGGTCCCATACAATTTTGATGTGGACCGAAAGGTAAAGAAGCAAGATCCATCAACTAATGAGGTGATCAAACAACTTCAAAGGGATATAGAAAGGATGAGGGCCCCTAAGAACACCTTTAATTTGGATTCCATATGTCCCAACCCAATCGACAAGAGTGTGGTGTTGGTTGAGTTTCCTAAGAAAGTTGAGTTTCCAACCTATGACAAATATGATGGCGTTGGTGATCCTCATGACCATGTTAGACAATTTTATATAATGAGTTTTTCTTTTCACCATGAAGACTCCTATTTAATGATAATATTTCCAAGGAGCCTCAAGGGTCAAGCCATGGAGTGGTTTACTAACCTTACTCCTCTAGTTAAGACATTTAAAGAGCTTGTGGAAAGATTTGTTCAACGTTTTGCTTATAATCTATCAAGGTCGGTCACAATGCTTGATTTGTGCAAACTCAAACAAAATCAAGGGGAACCTTTTGTCACCTTCCTACAAAGATGGAGACGTTTGTGCTCAAAATACCCAAGGATAATTCCTGAGGAGGAAAGAATAGACATCATTGTGAGAAACTTGATACCAGAATTAAGATATGAAGTAAGGAAGATCCCGTTTAATTCTTTTGATACCATGGTAGAGGTGGCCTGTCGCATAGAGGATGTCCTAAAAGAACAAGGAATTTTGGCTAAATTGACTAATAACAACAATGGCCAAAACAACAACAATAATGGTAATAAGGACAAAAAGAACTCTTATTGGAATAAGAATAAGCAGGTGGTCAATGACAGGGTTGTTGACTCATCACAACCTAAGAATGAAGGAGTTCTTAATCTCTCTCATGCAGTTCAAGCTATGAAGCTGCAAACATCTTCGGGAAAACCAGAGAATAAACCCAAGTATCAAGGGAGACCTAAAAAGGAAAAGAGACAATTTACTAAACTTGGGGACTCCTATGCAGACATTTTCAAGACATTAATTGCTCACAATTTGGCACACCCTCAGGATCCTGCCAAACACTGCATACCAGATCCTAAACCTCATTGGTGGGATGAGAAGGCCTTTTGTGTCTTTCACAATGGAATTGGACATGATATAGAAAATTATTTTAGACTTAAACATCTTGTTCAAGACCTTATTGAGAGCAACAAATTACAAGTTTATGGTTTAACCACTAATGCGGATCACAAAGCTTTTAAAGAACCCTTGCCCAAATATGAGAAAGGAGAGAATTCTAACAACAAGAATGGCAATGCTGCTATCAACTATACCTACACAAATGCTGAAAATGTTATTAACATGCTTGAAGTGGCTGATGATAATGTCAACATGATGAGAGGGAAAGACCCTTATGGATATGATGTGGATTCAACTCCTATGCTTGATGAAGGACCCGTTGTGGTACTAAGAGGTCCTCACTCACGAAGGATGTCCCAACCCCTCAATGCTGTCACTAGAAGCCAGTCTCAAGCTCCCATTGTTATTAGAGGTCCTAACTCTAGTAAGTCTAAGTAGCCAATGTCAAAGGGTGTTCTTCCAAAATCTGTTGTTGGTCCTGAGTTGAATTATAATCTTGTTGACCAATTACAACGTACACTAGTGTAGATTTCAATCTTTGAGCTTTTGGAACTATCCCCTAAGTACAAGCGTGTCCTTGAGGATGCCATGCAAACGGCTAATGTCCCTAATAATATAGATGTAGATCAATTCCAGAATATGGTCAACCACTTGGCTAGCCCTCACTACCTTACATTCTCAGAGGAAGATGACAAGTCATTAAGCCACCCACACAATTTGGCCCTTCATATAGAGGTTATGATTCACAAGACCCGTGTCAGGCGTGTGTTGATAGATGGGGGTGCTGGGCTTAATATTCGTTCTTTGAGCTTATTGAAGGCCTTGGGTTATTCAGAAGAAGTCATTGACACAAGAAAGAAAATAACTATCAAGGCTTATGATGAAGCATAACGTAGTTCTAAAGGATTGGTCGTTCTTCCTATTCGAATTGGTCCTGTAGAGAAAGACATTTTGTTCCAGATTGTTGATGCTGGTCCTTTGGCTTATAATATTTTGTTAGGTAGACCATGGATACATGAGATGCAAGCAGTCCCGTCTACCTATCATCAGTGTGTAAAATTCCCTTACAATGGAATAGAAGTCTGCATACATGGAGACAGCACACTGTCAGTCAACACAATTTCAGCAGGGTCTCACATTCCTTTGAATAGGGAGGCTAACACTTTTGATACTGCATTTGAACAATGCAAGAATAAATTCAAGACCATATATCTTGGTATGGGGGATTACAAATTGGATTCATTTACAAAATTTCCAATTTCCCCTAGGTCTTATGGCAGACCTTCTCAAGAAATGAAGCCCTCATCTTCGGCCATGACATTGTTTGATAAGTTTGTGGAATCCTCAATTCCAATTCAAGAAGAAAAAGAAGAGGTTGTCGTTAGAGACTGGATTTACCGAGAAGAGAAGTACCTACATAATGAGAATTTTGCTCCTTCACCTAAAGTTTATGGTAGAGGGTACACATTAGTGAAAAATATGGGATATCTGGGATAGGGTCCCCTTAGTCATAGGCTGGATGCTAGGGCTGAACCTCTTAACCATGCCCTTTTTGGATGAAGGGATAAGTCAACAGTTGGCTTAGGTTTTGAAAATAAGAAACAAAAAAGCATCCTTGTCTCAGCTGCGATAGACAGTGACAATGACTCAGACTACACCCCTAATCTCTCTAATCAGCAAGACATGTCTGATGATTGGGTGCCTTCAACAAGTCTCCTTTGGGGAGATTCACAAGATTTGACAACTAACAGTATGAATGCTAGATTGACAATGGAAAGTGTTGCTATCCTAGCTGTGATGGATAGTAATAATGCTAGTATTAGAGAAGGGGAAACCTTTCCTAACCTTGAGGCCTCTACATCACAAGGCCCAAATGATGATTCAGAAATAGACTCACATGAGTTCGAATGGGACTCATTTTCAGATGCAATAGTTGATTTGGACATGGATGTTGTCCATACATATAGTATTCAAACCGATGTGGCCAATGAGCTTAGTGTAGGACTAGAGAATTGTACTCCTCAAATTGCCTTAGTGGACGATGCTTCATTTGGTAGGACAAATCCTGACTCGGGTATCTTAGGAGGGGACTTGATGAATCCTGATTGTATGGTCATCAGAGATAACACCTTCCATATAAATAATGTTGAACCTGTCATTGACCTACCCCTTGTTCACTATGACCTAATCGACTGGTCTCAGCGCCACCAAGAGCCTAGACTCCTCACCTTTCAGAATGATTACGAAATTGCCTGCTATCTAAATGCTCTTGAACCGGTGGCCTCTTCCACCAGTGAACCAACAACAAGCATGACAGAGCCTGATATTAAGTACCTCAGTCTAAAAGTAAAAGAAAAAGAGAAAAAGAAAAATAGGTCTGATGGCGAAAACCACTTTGTGGCGGTGTCAGAACCAAAAATAGTAAAAAGAAAAGACGTATCCAAGGGTGAAAACCTCTTTGAGGCACCTAAGGATGGGGTACTTAATAACTTGCCAAGTTACTTCCAAGACAGGTCATCAGTTCTTATTGAGCCTACACAACCAGTGAATTTGAATATAGAAGAGGCTCCCCAAATAGTGCACCTAGCTCAGTCTCTATCAGTTGGAGAAAAAGAGGCATATAAAAATTTTTTGCAAAAGAAGAAAATCAACTTTTCTTGGACATATTCTAATATGCCAGGGCTTGACACTGATCTTATTATGCATCATCTATCTATAGCTCCAGGAATAAAACTGGTTAAACAAAAGTTGAGGAAAATGCATCCTCACATAGCTCTTCTTGTTAAAGCTGAATTAGAAAATCTCTTACGTGCAGGATTCATTCGAGCTATCGACTATGCTGAGTGGATCTCCAATATTGTTTCAGTTTCAAAACATGATGGGTCCATTCGCATTTGCACAGACTTCAGAGGCCTCAACAAAGCATGCCCAAAGGATGACTTTCCACTCCCAAACATAGACATGATAGTGGATATGACGACGGGTTATGAGATATATTCCTTAATGGATGAGTTTTCCAGATATAACCAGATAAAAATAACTCCCGAAGATCAAGAGAAAATAGCTTTCACATGTGCATGGGGAACCTATTGTTGGAACGTCATGCCATTTGGCCTAAAGAATGCAAGAGCAACATACCAGCGAGCTATGACCACAATTTTTCATGATATGATGCATAAGAATATGGAAGATTATGTGGATGATACCCTGGCTAAATCTAGAAAATGGGACACACACCTCAACGATCTGGAAGTAATTCTAGATTGCATGGCACAATTTCAGCTTAGATTGAATCCAAAAAAGTGTGCATTTGGAGTTGCCTCAGGTAAACTCCTAGGATTCATAATTTCAGCAAAAGGAATAGAGGTTGATCCCGAAAAGGTCCAAGCTATATTAGATATGCCACCTCCAAGAAATATCAGTCAAATGAGAAGTATTCAGGGACGTCTTCAGTCGATCAAGAGGTTTATTTCTCAACTTGCAGATAGAGCACAACCTTTTAATAAGACATTGCATAAGGGTGCTTCTTGCGTATGGAATGAGGAATGCCAAAAGAGCCTAGATCAAATTAAACAATACTTGGCTAATCCTCCAATTTTGATGCCGCCTATTCCTGGGAAACCGTTGATTTTATACATTTTAACAACAGAGTCTTCCTTGGGGGCATTGTTGGCTCAATTAGATGATACTGGGAAAGAAAGGGCCATTTACTACATTAGTCGTACTCTAGTATCTTATGAGATCAATTATAATAACATTGAGAAGTCTTGTCTTGCAGTAGTGTTTGCTTTCCAAAAGTTGCGACACTATATGCTTGCTCATACTATACATTTAGTTGCAAAAATTGATCCTCTTAAGTACTTGCTTAGTAAGGCTTCCCTCACGGGTAGGCTTGCCAAGTGGATGATGGTTTTATTTGAATTTGATATAGAGTACATTGAAAGAAAGGCCATAAAAGGGCAAGCTATTGCTGACCAATTAGCTAACTTTCCAGTTAAGGATAGTATGCCTATTTAGGTAGAATTCCCAAATGAACACATATTGTATATGACTACCTGCACTTGGAAGATGTTCTTTGATGGTTCCCACATGCAAAATGGATTAGGTGCTAGAGTATTATTTGTCTCTCCCCATGGGTACAACATTCCAAAGTCTTACAAACTTTTATTCCCATGTACAAATAATATCGCCGAATATGAAGCTTTGACCAATGGATTGAAAATGGCTATAGAATGGAACATAATAGAATTACATGTCTTTGGGGATTCACAGCTAATTATCAACCAAGTCAATGAGGAGTATCAAACCAAGGATGATAAATTGGTACCTTACAAAAAGATGGTTGAATAATTGAGGCGTTACTTTACATTTGTGACATTTCAACAGATCCCTAGGACAGAGAACAAAGCTGCAAATGCTATGGCCACATTAGCTTCACTCCTTCAGTTGGAACAACATGAATCAAGATTTGAATTCCTAGTGGAAGAGCTACACCATCCCATATTTGACTCATTTGAAAGCCATGTCATTTGTACCCTTGTCACACATGAATCTTCCCGATATGGTGCTATCTATTCATATCTCCGTGATGGCATCATCCCCGACACGTTCAACCGTTCTGAATGCTAAAACCTTGTTCGCAATGCCTCCTGCCACACCTTTATCTCTGGTGATTTATATAGGAGGGGTTTAGATGGGACACTCCTTAGGTGCTTGGAAAATGAGGAATCTGACCAAGCGTTAGCCGACATCCACGAGGGCATTTGTGGTGGACATTCCAACGGTCTTGCCATGGCCCGAAGGTTGCTTAGGGTGGGGTATTATTGGCCCATGATGCAGATAGACACAGTAGCCTTTGCTAAGTCTTGTAAAAAATGTCAGAAACATGGAAACCTGATTCATGCTCTAGGTAGGGAGCTGATCCCTTCCATTTCTCATTGGCCATTTCAGCGCTGGGCCTTTGATCTAGTTGGGCAGATTCACCCCAACTCATCATGTGGACATAAGTTCATTATTACTACTACTGACTACTTCACAAAATGGGTGGAAGCCGTGCCACTTTCTGTAGCTTCAGGGAAGACTATCTCTTTGTTCATCTTGAATCATATTATTTGCTGATTTGGAGTACCTTCTGACATTATCATTGATAATGGAGGTCAATTCAAGAATAAGGACCTAAAGCATTTATGCAAAAAGTTTAAAATCAAGCAACATTGGTCCTCCATTTACTTTCCACAGGGAAATGGATAGGCAGAGGCTTCCAATAAAACCATCCTTAAGATTCTTCATAGGACAGTGCACAAGAATGGTAGGGATTGGCACTTGCAAATCAATCCAGCACTATGGGCTTATAGAACTAGCATTCGTACACCTACAGGAGCTACTCCTTTTGCTCTTACCTATGGCGCTGAAGTGGTGTTGCCTTTAGAAGTAGAGATACCTTCACTTAGAGTCTCACTCAAAGGATTGATAACAGATGAGGATTACCGCGCCATGAGGTTACAGGAACTTGAACTTCTAGATGAGAAGTGTAAGACTTCATTTGATCATATGAGAGTGTATTAGAAGCGTATGTCCAAAGCATTCAACAAGAAGGTTCACCCTAGGGAATTTCAGGTAGGTGATCTTATTTTGAGAGAGAACCCTAAGAATCAACAGAACAGAGAACAAAAGGGAAAGTTCGAACCTAATTGGCTTGGACCATATGTTATTATAGCTACTTTTGGTACAGGTGCATATTTACTATCAGATCTCGATGGAGAACAACTCCTTGACCCCATCAACATTTTGCACCTCAAAAAGTTCTATCCTTGATGCCTGTTCTGTCTGGGGGCATCCTTTGTACATATTTTATGATCCTGAAAAAATACCAAATTTTTTTTTTTCATATATGATGCTGAAAAAATCCTAAAAAGCATAAAAAGTCCTTAAAAAATACCAAAAAAAAAAAAATGCAAAAATTTCAAAAAAATAGAAAAAGTGCCTTGGTGAAAACCTGGAAACAGGTGCCTTGGTAGCAAAAATCCAAAAAAATGAAAAAAGAGAAAAATTGCAATAAATCCAAGTGGTGAAAACTTGGAAACAGGCGCTACTTGAGGCCTTTGCACCCTTATTTGTCAGCATGCGTCCTCGACACTTAGCCACTTTCCATCATGCCTTGACCTTATTTGACTTGGTCTGGAATTGGTCTTTATCTTTGTCTAGGGGGCATAACTGTTCGCATAGGTCCTTTAGGTGTGTTTGTCTCTTGAGGCATTTCACAACAGGTGTTTTTCAACACCACCCCAAATAGTGTTTTCAACACTACCCTTGCATCGAGTGTTTCTTAACATTTATCAGATGTCTTACCCAATAGTCCAAGTGTAATGTGATATTTCTCACTATGCAGATGTGATACTCAGAGTTTGACTCTATGACCAACACACACACACACTTAAACAATCAACTCGTTGAGATATGTTGACTTTATTTTTCTTTGTGTGCTGTCTATGAAGATTTCTTTGATGAGTGGTCTCTCCCTAAGAAGTTTTTGATGATGCATAGCTAGAGGACTAAGGGTATGAGAACATGTTTTATTTCTTTATCTGCTTGTGGGTATATTTTGTTGGTCCTAATCATCATGAGCATTTTATGCTGGTCTTACTTGACACTATGGATTGACAAGGTATTATCCTTGACTGTTATGAGAGTGTGTGCTTCTAGTTATCCTGACTTTTATGTGTCTTGATACAAGCATAATCTCGCCATATCAAACTTAGGTAATCTCACTGCATTAGTCATCTTAACCTACATGTCTTTGATGCCTAGGTGGGATTTTCACATTTCTATCTGATAGAGATCATATTAATATCCACATAGTTATGCTAGTGTGCATTGTATGATCTTACGACGCTCCCATAATGCTCGATGATGATAATTAGATGTCTATAAGCGTTGTGACCTTGTAAGTCAACCACTTTTCATAATAGCTTGCATTTTTAGGGTCATGTTAGTCTAGTTTTGCATCCTGCATATGGAGAGAGCTCTCCTTTCTTCATCTTACATGGACTTGTCAGTCAACTGCGCTCACCTTTCCTTCTTCTCGATCATGTCTTTCACTCCTTGTCTTTTTCATCTCGAACCTGTTCCTATTCATCACAAGGGGTTAATCATATCATCATATCTATATCACAACTGTCATTTTCAGAAACATGAGTCTATATCATACACATGAGAATTAAAAATACATCTACGAGAGAGAACATACATGAGCATATACATAAACACTTTGAGCAAAATGATAAGACAATATACATAAACTGATACATCCATCACAAGTGAGACATAAACACATGATATATCGAACATACAGTAATCTCATAGACAAATCAATGTCATGATACAATATACAATATGGGATCCCAAAATCTGGATCACTGTCTCAAGATATGTCTAAATGTCTAACAACCTCAGACCTAAACCTAGGACTCGCTACCACCCTCGCGAGGCACTCGTGACGGTGGAGGGGGCATGGCTCTCCTATTAAGTACCACATCTGATACCCCTACCCTCTAAGAATATGATGGTGCTCTCTCATCCTCTGGAATGACCTGAAGGTAGAGTCCATGATAATATGCTGCTCTCACTGACTCCTGTCAGATCTTTAGCGCATCTGCCTATGCCATCGCCTCGTGGTGTGCTATCTCTACCCTAAAATCAGCTATCTGCTGATCTCTCTCCACTCTTAGATCTGCTAGCTGCTAATCCCTCATAGCTATAGTAATCCTTAGCTGCTGCATCTCTGCCTCTAGAGCCTGTATCCTGGCTCTCAACTCCTCCCCACCCGCAGGCTGATCCTGCTGTACCCTTGCCTGCTGGCGAGCTGGTCTTGCCTCATCCTCAGGAGCCACCGATCCCTGACCTCGTGGTGGTTTCCAGCCACCACCTCTGGATCCCTCCCCCACCTCTCTATCCAGAGCTCCTCCTTTGTCCTCATCATCCCCTCTGTCTCCTCCCCTGGGGCAACCTATACAACATCTGGTACAGTAAATCAAGGGAATGGTGCCCTCCGTCACTTTGCCCTATACGCTGCATCAGCCCCTACATCCGCCACATCTAGGAGATACTCCCAAGGCTCCCTCCTGATCCCAGCTATCTCATCAATAGCCTGCTGATAGTCTAACATGGGTAGTCATCCCTGTCCCTCCTCATCCCTAGCCCTCGCGTAGGTGGTCGTCTTTGTGGAGACTCGCTGCTGTCTCCCAAACTGTCACCATACCCGAGTGATGCAAAATCTCTTAACTATCTTTGCATGTCAACCTACCAGTGGCCGAGTGCACAACATGTAACTCAACTCATCATCTGCATCTCCCCATGCCTCCACATCCTTGTATGGCCTCCATGTGAATGAGGTCATCTCATCTAGGATCCGTCTGTAGTGAGTCACATCCCCTGTGTGAGCATAAGAAATGTAACTCGCATATCTATAGACATATGGGTATCTCCGCTCCCTAGGCTGAACTCTGGGGCGTATCACAACAATATGCTCCCAAGCCCATACCTGTGCCAGGATGGCACTGCAAGCCCATGTCCGACCATCCCTGTAGATGATCTCGTGCAACTCACGATACATCTCTGCAAGTATGGCAGGTCCCCATGCCATGCGCTGAGGTCTGCCTACCAAGTCTATCAGTAACCTGGCCCATTCGAGCGGGAATCCCTTCTGACTGCGATCAGTCATCAGGATCTGGTCAATAAATGATGCCACAATGCATGGTACAGGAAAATCATGGCCAAAGTCATCCATAAGCCACTCCCAGCCGACATGTCTATCCAGAATGGTAACATCTTGAAACATCTCCTGAATCAACTGTCGCCCCTCAGTCGCATCCTGATCATAGTATACCTGTGCCAGCAAACAATCATGTTCATTTTCATCATATGGAAACATTATACTTAAAAAATTATATCTTTAAAACATGATTATACTCACAGGCTCGTCATGGCATGGTACTCGCAAAATCCTGTAAACATCCTCCAGTGTGATCGATGCCTCTCCCGTAGGTAGGTGGAAGGTGTTGTGCTCACTATGCCAGCTCTCGGCAAGAGCAATCAACAACCCATGATCGGCTCGTATGTGTGACATCCGTAATAGGTATCTGAATCCCATCGCTCTGATGTCATCCTCACCTGGGTTATCTAGGTTTCGGACATATTTTAGTCCCACCACCTTCAGCGCTCTAATAATCAACGCTGGAAAGACCTCCTGCAAGCCATTAAACCAAGCCAGTTGTTAGAACATATCATGATGGATGTCCCAAAATCAGTATCACACATCTCTAAAAATGTAAACTTGTCTAGACCCATGTCATTTTTGCTCACAAATACTTAAAAATTCAAATTTTACCCTTAGGCAATACTGCTTTTGGAACAAGTATCGCGCGATACTTCTTTCTATAGCAGGGCGATATACCTTTGGGCATGCGATACTTCACCCGGTATCGCGCGATAGTTCACCCGGTATCGTGCAATACTGGTGTCTATGCGCAAGACATACTTGGGAGACCCGCGAAGTAACACATTGCTATTTCCATTTCATAGCTTAGTTTGTACTTCCATTTGCATAGCATAGCTTGCACATTTGCATTCTCACTCTTAGCTTGCATTGCATTGCATTTCCATTTGATTCTTTAGGGATATTGGCACTCTTGCCCTTGTCCTCATTCAAATCTCTCATTGTATGGTTGACTAGCAAGGTCACAAGCTCAATAGCTCTAGTTGAGAGCAAATTCATAATCTTGCAACTCCATGCATAGAGAGCTATGGATCGATTTGTGAGGGCTCATTTTTTAGTTTCCTTGCATGTAAGGATCCATAGAAGTGCACTACTTTTGTGTGTACACTTTCAAAGATTTCCAGACCCAATTCCCATCTTTGAAAGTGATGTAGTCTTTGAGAAAGAGACTGTTCTTTTCCTTTAATGAATTAATGGGGGAAGGGTTGTTTAATTTCCTAGATATTACCTCATAACCTCCCCAAGAGTCATCCCAGAACAAGACCTTCTCCCCCGACCCTGGGCTCCATGTTAATTTTTCCAAAATAATAAATCTGCATTCCATCATAAAATTCTAAATCCTCGATCCTTTTGGGGGGTGTGATTCTCTAAAGATGTTAATGGGTGAATATTCTTTCAAAAATTTGTGAATAAGTATTTTTGCTCATTTTGCTTCAGGATTTCTAAAGAGTCTCCATATTAATTTGGCTCCAAGGGCTTTCCCTTGGTCCCCTAAGTTTTTGAGGCCTACTCCTCCTTCCTCTTTTGGTTTATAAATGTTTTCCCATGATATTAGTGGAATTTTATTATTTTCATTGCTTCCTTGCCAAAAAAAGTCTTTAAATATTTTGTGATTTATGTTCTTTTGTTTGAAGGCAGGTGAATACATGATAAATGATATGTTGGCATAGCAGCCAAAACTGACCTAACCATGGTAGTTCTGTCAACAGAGGACAACCATCCACCTTTCCAAGAGCTCATTTTGTTTTTAATGTTGTTTATAATGGGATCCCATATATTTGTTGCTTTGTTGTCCTTGACTAAGGGGAGGCCTAGGTATTTACATGGAAGCTTACCTTCCTTAAAGTTGAGGATTTTACATATATCTTTTTTAGTTCCTGTATTGGTATGAAAAAAGAATATATCTGATTTATCCGAATTGATTTCTTGTCCAGAAGCTTTTGAGTATGTCTCCAGAATCCTCCTAAAGGTTCTAGCCTCGCTTCTTTTGCTAGCTCCATATAAAAGAGTGTCATCTACAAAATGCTAATGAGTAGTAGGCTCCAAATCACTGGCAATGGAAATTCCCTCAATGGCTTCATTATTCCTTTCCTTTGATATGGCCCTACCTAATGCTTCGGCCATGATTATAAATAGGAAAGTGGAGATTGGATCTCCCTGTCTAAGTCCTCTAGATATGCTAAAAAAGCCTTCTAGGGTTCCATTTACTAAGACCGAAATCATAGGAGTAGAAATGCATTAAAAAATTAAGTTAATCTAGCTTTTGGCAAAGCCAAAGGCTTCCATGCTCTTACAAAGGAACCTCTAGTCCAATTTTTCATATGCTTTTTTAATGTCCAGTTTGAGAAGCATACTTGGATTTTTGTTTTTAAGGATAGAGTGAATAGCTTCTTGAGCTATGATTACCCCATCATATATAGATCTTCCTGGAACAAACCCAGACTGTTCTTCGCTAATTATCATTGGGAGAAGTTTCTGGAGTCTAAGGGCCATTATTTTAGTAAGCAATTTATATAAAGTATTGCATAAAGATATTGGTCTAAAATCATTAAGGCTAGTTGGTTTTTCATTTTTAGGTATAAGAGCAATAAAGGTATTGTTAATTTCTTTAAGAATTTTACCTGAATTTCTAACCCCTTCTAATGCTTCCGTGACTTCCTCCCCAATAAAGTGCCAACACTATTGAAAGAAAATGGTTGAGAAGCCATCAGGTCCCAGAGATTTGTCTAGAGTCATTTGCATTAAGGCAGAATGAATTTCATTCATTGTAAATTTACTGGTTAGCATTTGGTTATGTTGTTTAGTTATGACTTTAGGGATATTTTGGAGTAGTTCTATCTGACATCCTAAATTCGATGAATCCCTATTATTTAAAATGTTATCAAAGTAGTTTACTGATTCATTAGCTATGCCTTTGGGGTCCTCTATAGTTTTACCCTCCTCATTAATGATACAAGAAATCCTATTAGCAATTCTTCTCTATTTGGTGCTATTGTGAATTTTTTTTGTATTTCTATCCCCTGCTTCCAACCAAGTTTCTCTTGATTTTTGTTTCCAGAAGATTTCTTCTTAGGCTAAGATTTCCTCATAATCCTTTAGTAAACCCTTCTCCCTATGGTATAGGTCATCATTCATCCCTTCCTTAATAACCTGAGAATTTACTTTTCTTAGTTCAGTCTCAACTTCTAATTTCTTTTCAAGATGTTGCCAAACTTGGATGAATTCCATTCCAATAGTTTTCTTTTAATCCATTTGAGTTTGTTTACTAATCTATACATCTTAGAACCCTCAATCTGAGGTTCTGACCACTAGGTCTCTATGGGTTTCAGGAGATCAGGGTCCCTTAACCATACTTGTTCGAATTTAAAAGCACTTTTTTTTGGCCTAGTTTTTGTTAAGATGTTGAGGATAATTGGATAGTGGTTTGATTCGGATAATGGAATTATGTTTTCCATAAGTGAAACATTGAAGTTGGCTAAGCTTCCTTTAAGGAAGAATCTATCTAATTTCTCTGCAATGTTACAGAAGCCTAGTCTTCTATTATTCCATGTGAAGGAATTATCTTTTATTGGAATTTTGAGGAGGGAGTTGCTGTCCCTCTATTGTGTGAAGTCCCTAGCTGCTAATGGAAGGGAATTCGCTCCTCCCCTTTTCTCAGAAATCTTAGTAATTATATTGAAGTCCCCTCCTAGAAAGAAAAGTGTATCCCTTGTATGATCCAGGTAGGATCCTATCTCATTCCAAACTATAAGTTTATCTTTATTCTGAATAGGTCCATACACATTTATTAGATTAAAAGTTAGATTAAGTCTAAAGTTTCTGACCATTCCACTCATCTAATATTGTTGTCTTTCTAAAATATTTATTGAAATGTTTCGAGGGTCCCAAATAATCGCTAGGCCCCCAGATGCACCTTTAGCCGATGAGGCTTCAATTTCCCTTATCCCTAATTTCTTTTTAAAATTTCCTATTTCTAAATTATCTAGCTTAGTTTCTTGAATTAACATAATCTCTGGATTATGAATTTTGATGCAACGTTTAATTAAACATTGCTTGTTAGGGGTGTTCATGCCCCTAAAATTCCATGGTAGGACATTCATGGTGCTTTGGGAAGGATCTTCCCCTTCCCAGCATTCAGAATAGAAGTTATTTTAATATGTCCAACAACTTCCCCTGCTAAGCCCCTTAATTTTGCATTAGGCCTTCTTCCTCTTTTCCTTGGTTTTTGTGCACAATCCGGGGAAATATTACTCTCAATAGTTTGAGCTATGCCTAGAGATACCTGCTCCTTCATTTCCTTTTCTTCCAAATTTATTAATAATTCTTCTATAAAAACTTCTAAGTTGTCATTGTTCAAATTGATATCCTCAACAAGGAGTTTCCTTTGGTATTCACAATCTTCTGGGTCCCAAATCTCATCCAACAATTCTTCCATCAATTCCTCTGGTAATGTTTCCCTTATATAATTTTCTATTATATTAACTTCTTCAATTTTCTCTTTTTCAGATTTTGAGTTTTCTAAATTTTCTATCGGATCCTCATTGTGGATGTTCCTAGTATTTGGAGATAAGCAATCACTAACCACTATCTTGCTCATAGAGGGGGTTTTTGTGGGATCTTCATCCAACTCCTTAGCTTTTGTGCCAGTAGTTTGAGGGATCTCACTCTCCATGCACCCAAAGTTCATGTCTATGGTTTCCTTCTGCCTCTCTGAATTACCTACGTTAAAACCCAAAAAATCCTTGATTTCATCTTCCTCCTCATAACTCATGCTTACTTTGTACTAATTCTTGAACTCTTCTGAGTCTAGTTTTATGAAATTTAAGGGTATTGGATTGAAAATCAGGTCTTGGTGTTCATTGGACCATGCTTCATCTATGGCATAATATTTAGTTACTACATCACATCCCTTTTTTGGGGATATTTCTGCTTTTTCTAAGATATCAGAGAGTGATAAGGATGTATCAACTTTCATTATTTCTTTAATTAGTATACCCTTCCTCCTATTGGTTTCTTCAGGATCGTTGGACTCATCATAAGATGAGAGTGAGAAATCAATGTTTTCCTGGGCCAAATTGGAGCTTGATTTCTTTTTTTCTTGGTTATTTGTTACTGAGGACCTATTAGCTTCTGATAAACACCCTAAAGATCTTGCTTTTGAGCCTATATTGATTTTGGATCCCCTTCCTATGACTTGTTTTCTCTGTTGATTTTGGATCCTCCTAATACCAGCTCTTTATTTTCTCTGTTGATTACTGTTAAACAGTAATGATTAATTGTTCCATGTTTGCAATTTGTTTTTATAGGGGAACATCTTACATTTGAATGTTCCTTAACCTTCTTACTGGAGAGGTTGATAAAGCAGAACCCTCTTGAGACCTTATTAAACATTATTTTGGGCAGCTCTGCTGTAGAAATCGGGAACCTAGGGTAGCCCTTATCTTCTTCTACATTTAATATTGGAGCCTTGCCCACCTTGAAATATTTTTTTGGTTTATGTTCTAGAATCTCTTTAAGGTTTGATGTGTTTAAGCATTTCTACTGATTTAATTTCTTATGTGAGAAAAAGAGGATATTTTCTATAATATCTTCTCTTAAATGTTCCGATAGTAGATGATAAGAAGTTTTATCGCTAATAAAGTTTATAGCTTTTGGGTTTTGTGATAAGTCTGAGGTTTTGACCATGATTTTAACCTTAGAGGAATCCAAGTAGTTCTCCTCGAGACCTATTAATTCACCAAAGATTTCCCCAATTTGATAAATAATTTGATTGTGTAATAATTCTACAGGCATATTTAGAATCTTAACCCATTTCGGAGTAACAATGTTATTAAAGATATTCTCATTAAAATTGGGTACCCATTTTAAAAATTTGACTGCATGCCCTAGATAGAAAATTTGTGCTTCATCTAAAATTTTATGTCTAATGAATAAATCCTCACATTCAAAATATAAGCAATAATTTGAGAAAAATTTTATACTTACCTATGATTTGATGGCCGCTTGAAGCCAATCTTTAATACCTATGAATGCTTTCCCAGAGGCAAACCATTTACCAAAAATCCCAAAAGACTTACATTGATTCCACAGACCTTCTGTAAATATTTGAAGCCCTTTAATGGTTTTCACTCCCTCTGCGTAATAAGGTTTAGGTCTTCGATGTGGCGGAGAGTATTTATCTGATGATACCTTATTGCACAATGGGCGTCGATTTTTGTTGATCTCATTTTAATTTCTCTTGTGAGGTGGAGTATAAGGCTGAGTGATATGTAGGGGATGCATTTTTAACCTATGCTCATTCTTAAACCCTAGACAGTTCGGGTGTTGATGCAGAGGAGAATATAGGGAAATGTTCTAGCACTTGGCACTTTGCTCCAGGTCATTATTTTGAAGATGATCAAACTGATTCCTAAGAGGGATCTGGAATAGTTGAGCATTACTTGAGGGAATATTGAGGTTGGGGATTTGATGATTTTTCGTGTTCCTCGCTCTTCTAGCATTTTGAAAAAATGCAGGTTTCCATTCTTCTGAGATGGGAATTTTTTGAAAACATTTTTCATGATTCAAATGATCATTGGAGACTCTATTTGTCTGAGAAACGTGGTTGATCTGAGAAGAAAAACTAGGGCTTCGCTGATTCCTGAGCCTTTCTCTGCTGCCATATTGTTTAGAGGCAACATATTTCGTTAGCCGAAAGTAGTCAAATTGTCTGTCCAGTGATTCCACATTGAAAATATTATTCCTGCGAATGTCTGAAAGCCTCAAATTGTGATCTTGCTTTTTCACAATTAGAGCCATTTAATCCTACCGCCAGAACTAAGTTCATTGAAATCTATTTTTATAGTTTTTTTCTCTCTAACTATCTGTAGGCTCTTTCTACATTTTTTTTCAGATTTCTTTATATCTCTAATCTATATACATATATATTTTCTCTAATCTCTGTGGCTTTCAGCTCAACTTTTTTAATTTCTAAAATCTCTATTTCTAACATTCTTGTTGTAGGATTTACATTCATCTATTTTTTTAATTTCATCTCTGTATTAATCTCAGTTTAAATCTATTCTTTAACTTTTAAATCTTCTCTTATAAATCTTTTATTAAATATGGTATCTAACTCTTTTATTTTAATCTTAGTTAAATTGACGTTGTTTTCATTTTACTATGTGCCTAGCACTACTATTTTTATTCAAGGTGCGCACTTTTTTTGACATATAAGCAACAATAACCAAACTAAATCTTCATTTCCTCCAAATCTGTTGCCTCACTCTAACCTTCCCCAAAACCCGACTCTTAGCTTCATCTATGGTATCTAGACCTCCATAACCATTAGTCATCCTCCTTTTGTAGTCATTGCCACTATCCCATCTGCAATAAATCAACGTATATGTATTGACAGATCTGCATGTACAAAATAGTTGAGCTGTTATTAAATTAAATTTGGGACATGTATTCTACCTATGATTGGAGTTGCTGCAACAACAATATTGACCATTCTTTGCGGTTAACTTCATCACATAGATGTTGTGTTTCTTTCCTTTGGTTGTGGCAATCAACTAGGCAGAATTTTATTTTATCTTTAGCTATTTAGCTCAGGTCTGAATGTTATCCAAACAATTTTATGCACGCGTTGAAAAAATTGTCTCTCTGGAAATACAAAGTTAGATTGAAATGCTTATTCCTTCAATTGGTTAACATGCTGCCAGGCCCACACAGTTAACACAGTTTAGCAGTTAGAGGGAACACTTGTAAGCAACTCTATTTTTTTATAGTGTTTTTTTGTTTATATCTTTTTTTGTTTGGCTGCATTAATGTTACTTGGCTACAGGTTTCTGTCATTCATCACTTTTTATAGGAGTTTTGTTTCAAATTTTATCCATATTTAGTTTATAGCATTACGTTCTCTCTGCAAAATCTGTGTTATTTTTTTGGTAGAGTTTATTATCATTGTTTAACCATTTTCTTGCAAGCATTAATGTTTCTTTCATTCTCATACTTTAATATACTAACATTATTTCTGTTTTCCTTATCTCTTCTTATAACTCGTTACTTTCATATTCTTCTCTACTTCTTAAAAATGTTACCTTCTAATATTTGTTTCTAATTTTTCATTCTAAAAATGTCTTGAATTTAGCTTGTGGTATATTTGTTGTTTCCATTACTATTCTGAGCAATAGTCGTTGCTGCTCATTGTTATCCTATTTGGAGTATGTCTGCAGTCTAAAACGGTCCCATCTATAACGTTTAAAATAGTTTCTCAATTAAGATTTGGTCAACCAAATAAATATATATACCTAACGTCTCTGCCCAAATTCATTTCTCTGTGTAATGTTTTTGCTGGTAAAAAAAATCAGAAACGTTAACCAAAGTTTGATATTTCAAATCTTATTAAAACACCTTTCTTTTTTAGAAAGATAAGTGACTTTACAAAGTCATTCATTTTTTAATGAGTTTTTTTTTCTTAGATAAGCTATGTTCTTTTCTTTTAGAAATGTCTCCTTTCCTTTTTATTTTCTTTTGAAGTTTTTAAAAACTTTTTCCAAATCTTAAATATTAATTAAATTTATATGTTTTCATTAATTTTTTTTAAAAACAAATATTAATACAAACTTATTATATATATATATATATATATTTTAAGTTTAAACTTTATATTTATGTATTTATAACTATTTTAATTTTTCATCGTTGTAATTATCTATAAATTAAAATTTCAATTTAGTTTTTAAAAAGGTGTTTTCTTTCAAAATTTAAAATAATTTTCTGCAAGCCTTTATTAATTTATTTTTAAAAACAAATTCTTCAAAATAATTTTTTTTCATTTAAGTTATTATTTTATATATGTTTAATTAATTTCACCTCCTCACACTTTAATCTAAGGATTGTGCTTTTCAGTTTTAATTCACTTATATTAATTAATTCATCATTACTTTTATTCAAAATATAAAAGTATTTAATTTTTTAAATTAATTTAACAAAAAATTAATTGTTAAGTTTTTATATTTAGATCTTTGTTAACGTTAAGTTCAATTCAGGAACTCAATTCTATTCCTCTATCAAATTTGTGTTTCAAAAGTTATCTTGATCCGTTTCTGCTTTCAATAAACTAATTGTTACATTTAAGCCGTTATTTAATTTTTTTAAGGTGTTTTATCAATTTTGATTATTTTATCTAAAGGGGAATTAATTTCTTTAAGATGTCTACCCTCATTCCTGAAATCAAACTAACAAGTTCTAACTATCATCAATGGAAAACTCATGTTTCTTTTTTATTCAATTTTAAACATTTGCTTGAAGTTGCCACATATGCGACTACTGAACTAGCCGCCTCTGCTGCTCAAAGTGCCAAAGATGCCTAGCAAGTTAACAATGATGAAGCACTCGGTCTTATTGGACTCTCCACCAGTCCCGATCTCTATGTCTTGATTGGACATTGCACCAAAGCTCACGTAGCATGGGACATCTTGAAGCAAACCTACGATAGCTCCTCCGAATCACGTAAGATTTAGCTCCAAGACAACTTGGAAGACATAAGGTATACAAATTTTAAATCAATGGATGAATTTTTACTCAAGTTTGATGCTATTAGAACTCAGTTAAATGGTTTAAATGTTACTCTTACAGATATTATATTGATCACTATAATTCTTAAGAAATGTCTCCCTAAAAGTTTCAACATTTTATCACTAACATCCACTCTCAGCTTGCTATTTCTAGTTTAGCTCCTCTTTTAACTTATCTTATTTTTCAAAATTTGTTACATCAAGAGGAGGCAAAATTATTGCAATTTGGTACTATTAAATCTGTTGAACATGCTTTTGTATCTAAAACTCAAAATCCAAATAATAACTCACATACTAATCATCATAAAGATAATTATTCCAATAACAACAATAATTATCGTAACAATAATCATCATAATAATGGTTATTCAAATAATCATAATAATGGTTATCATAATAATTATAATAGACCCCATTGTAATTTTATTGTGGGAAAGTTGGTCATGTGATCAATAATTATTTTAAGAAACTTAAACATGAAAATTCATCTCCTCCTAATAATGAAACCTATCATAACAATAACACGTCATGCTTTTACTATTCGTTATGAGATGTCTACTTCTCATTTTGATGATAATACTATTTGGGATGAATATCATGATGATGGATATTCTTGGAATAACCCTCTTGATTACTATCTTCCTACTCAAAGTGATTATATGCTCTCTCCTTATGATGTAATGGAATTTGATGATCATTGCTCTCATGTTGATGATATGTTTGACCAAAAAGAGGAAATTATATCTAACTTTCTTAATGTTACTTTGCAAGATATGTTTATTACTCAAGATGAAATTCATGATGATAGTACTAATCCTATGATTGTTGTGGAGGATAATTATAATACTAGTGATGCTTATGCTAGCTCTACTCCTCTTGATGCTTCATATTATGATGAATACGCTACAGATTTGTTTTATGCAACCGAAGATTGCATTTTTTATTCTATGACTCATGATGCACATTATGATGAATACGCTACAGATTTGTTTTATGCAATTGAATATTGCATTCCTGATTATTTGCCTCATGATTCATAATATGATTTTTCTTTCCAAAGTGTTATTGATTTAGCACTAGGCGATCCCAATGATGGACACTCTACTAGTGGTTCTTTCCTTATTGTAGAATCAGGTGTTGATTATGCTCCACCTCTATTTTCTACTGGAAATGAATATTCAGAATGTACACATGCATTTCAAGAATCTCAATGGTCACTTAAAGATTTGGGCTCCCCTCAACAAGCACATACACCTTTGTTTTCTCAAAGTGCTATTCACTTAGCCAAAAGTCCTATGTACCATTCAAGCTCCAAAGCACAAGTTGAAGAAATGCAAGTTGATCAAGCCAAAGACATCCTAATGAAGACTCTTTTAAAAGAAACATCTCAAAATCATTGTAAACATTTGGGTTTGATACCTATTGATGTAATCACCCCAAGTAAAGATTAAAGGGGGTGTTAGAATTTAATCTTTCCTTGGTAAATAATGTAATTAAAGGATAAATCAAGGTATCCTATATTGTATTTGTCCTCTAGTCCAAGTAGGAGGACATGTCACATTTTTGTAATTCCTTTAATGAGGAAATTAGATATTCCTCCTTAAGAGGAATCTCACATTTATCACACACACAATATGAAAGTGGCATTCATTTGAGATGGGAGTTACATGCAAACTCCTCCACTCATCTCTACTTAAGAGATGTCTCTCACACACTTGCTCATTATTCTTCTCTCTTCTCTCATTCTTTCTCTCCATATTGTAATGAGCTTTGTGCTCCATTTGCTTCTTCTTCCTTAGGCTTTGAGCCTCATTCATAATTCACAAGGGGTTTTCTTTTCTTTCCCCTTTCAAAAATATTTGATTTCTTATTGTTCTTGGAGCACTTTGGTGATCTTTTGGCTTGATTCTTTGAAGCATTTCTTGACTCTCTCTCTTGGTGATCTTGGTAAACTCTCATTCACTCACACTTGGGTTCTTTCCTTTGCTCTACTATTTTTTATTATTATTTCTAACGTGGTATTAGAGCTAGTTTAACCCTTGTTTGTTGAGTGTTGCATGTAGGGATATTTGAAAGATATTTCAGTTGTGAAGGAGATTTTTTTTGTCTA